>OW121742.1:116645506-116673006 GCA_933228675.1 Stomorhina lunata | reverse complement strand
CTAGATACTACCATCAAAAGTTGATAGGGCAGACATTTGAAAGATCAGTCGTCGGTACAAGACCATACGATCACCAAGTTATCTAGAGTTCAACCATAATAACGATCATAAGATCGCTTCATTTTAGCCTAATAAAAGCACACGTCCCAAAGGTCCTCCTCCCTTTACAATACATTTCAAGCCTTATATGCAGTTTCATTAAAAATATTTAAACTATTTTTTAAATTTCAACATTTATTTTGCCTCCAAACTTTATTAACTAAAATTTAATTTATTTTACTCCCTCATGCACTTCCAATCCTCTTTAAAACTTAAGTTTTCGCATTAATTAGATAATTTCTGCACTTTTGAGCAAATTATGTGCAGTGAAATAAAATTTTGCGTTTCCTAAATGTTTAAGCCTCGTCGTCATGTTTGTGCATGTTCTAAATTCAATACACTCTGAATTTAGTTCAGCTGAAAAAAAAAAAACTTAATTGAAACTATTACCCGGGTTAAAGTTGAAATTATAATGAGAATTTTGCTCATATGAAGGCGTTGAGTAATTTTGATGGTATTTTTTTTTCGAACTAAATAGAAAATTTCATCAAATATTTGTACGATTCATTTGATAGTTAATCGAATTAAAAACAAGCAAGAAAGCGCTATAGTCGGTCAAGCCGACCATACGATACCCTACACCACTAAGATCAAAGGTGTTGTTTTTCCTGTATAAAAAATAAATAAATAAATAAATAAATATTTGCTAAATTTTGCCATCATACAAACATTTTCTCAAAACGTATATATTCAACCTGTTTCCGTCATTTGGACTTATATGAGAGCTAGGGTCAAATGTGGACCGATTTCAACGAAATTTGGTACAGTGATTTAAGTTTACATAAGCAGTATCTGTTTTAAATTTCATGAAAAAATATTGATATGTGTGGCCAATATAGCAATTCCGGGAAGTGTGACCTATGGGAGGTACCATAAATAATGGACCGATTTTGACCAATTTCAATAGCCATGGTCCCATTATCAAAAAAATTATCTGTGCCAAATTTCATTAAATTATCTTTAGAATTGCGACCTGTAGTTTGATTACAAGGTTTATATGGGGGTCCAGCCGTCCAGCCAGCCAGACGGACGGACGGACATCGCTTAATCGACTCAGAAAGTGATTCTAAGTCTATTGGTATACTAAAAGGTGGGTCTAAGACAAATATTTCTATGCGTTACAAACATCAGCACAAACTTATAATACCCTTTCCACCTATGGTGGTGAAGGGTATAATGAGGATTTGAACCTGAAAGGCTTTAAGAGATATAAAGAGCTTTTTTTTTAACTACTTAAATTTTTAAAGGAAATTTGGTTTAAAAATTTAAATGTCGTCTGTTTTTTCTTTTGTTTAATTTTTGTAAATTTTGAAAACAAAAAAAGAATAGTTTAAATACTGCCAGAAATATATTCATTTGTGGCAATAAAATACCCATAATCAACTACAGGTATCATAAATTTTCTGGCATTCTTTTCTAGGTTTTTTGTTGCTTTTGTTTCTTTGTGCTTCACTGACTAAGTGCTTTTTATATGCCTTAATATATGCAACATTTTGTTGTGCAATTTAGTGTGTTTGCTATTTTGTTGTTGTCTCTCTATCGTTAAGTATGTGTAATAACATTATCTTTTGTTCTTTTGTAAAGAGCAAGAAAGAGAGAGAGATAGAAAGAAACAATGAGTAAGAGATGATTAAGTTATTCATTTAGACAAGAAAGAAAGAAAGAAAAAAATAAATTGTTGCATACTTTGCGGCTGTTAAGCATTTGTTTTAACGTTTTTTGTGGGTATAAATTGTTCTATTTTGTTTCTTCATGTATGACTCTAAATCTTATTTGAATTATTATCGCAGTATACATGACAGTTTGCTGTTTTATTGTTGTTGCAACAACAACAACTTGCATATCTAAGTCCTTATTTGAAGCATGTATGTATGTCTGTATGTGTTTCTAGTACTAGAGATATAAGGGTATAAAGTTGTACTTTACACTTGTTAAAAGTTTTCTTGTTTTATTTGTTCTATTTTATTCTTTTTGTTTCAAAATGTTGGCATGAATATGTTAAATATACAACTTGTAATTGTTGTTATTCTCCAAAGCAGGTGTATATGTGTTTGTGCTCTTAATGTAACCTGCTAAAATTCATATGCATAAACAAGTCCTTTTTAAGTTGTATGTTAAAATTTTAAAATATTCCTGTATGTGCATTTAGGTTTTTTTTTGTTTTTTGTTTTAATGTTGCAACATTATGTCTGCATTTAATTTGCTACCATTATTTTACTTTAATGGTTGTTTTTCAGTTGTTGTTTTTTGGCAAAGCATATCCTGGCAATAAATATAAAGAATTGTTGATTTTTTACCTTCTTGAGACTAAAGTGCCTTTAAAAGGATTTGTGAGATTTTGTAATAGATTTATTATCTAAAGAATTCTTAACAATTAATGACTTTACACAATTGAAAAAAAGAATCTTTTTTTACAGAAAAATTTTTTTATAGAAATTTTTTATAGAAAATTTTTCTATAAAAAAAAATTTTATTGAAAATTTTTTATTTTATGAAAAATGAAAAATAACAAAATGAAAATATGAAAAAATTTTCTCTAGAAAATGTTTTTTATCAAAACCTTTTTATAGAAATTATTTTTATAGAAACATTTTTTTAACGAAAATTTTTTATTTTATGAAAAAATGAAAACTAAAATGTAAATATGAAAAAATTTTCTATAGAAAATTTTCTTTATCAAAACTTTTCTATAGAAATCTTTTTTATAGAAAAATTTTTTTCTAGAAAATTTTTTCTATAGAAAAATTTCTTTCTAAGAAATTTTTTCTAGAAAATTTTTTAACGAAAAGTTTTCTGTAGAAAAATTTTTTTAACAAAATTTTTCAATAGAAAATTTTTTTCTATAGAAAAAAATTTTTCTATAGAAAAAAAATTTTTTCTATAGAAAAATTTTTTTTCTAGAAATTTTTTAACGAAAATTTTTCTAAGAAAAATTTTTTAACGAAAATTTTTCTATAGAAAAATTTTTTTTAACGAAAATTTTTCTATAGAAAAATTTTTTTAACGAAAATTTTTCTATAGAAAAATTTTTTTAACGAAAATTTTTCTATAGAAAAATTTTTTTAACGAAAATTTCTCTATAGAAAAATTTTTTTAACGAAAATTTTTCTATAGAAAAATTTTTTTTAACGAAAATTTTTCTATAGAAAAATTTTTTTAACGAAAATTTTTCTATAGAAAAATATTTTTAACGAAAATTTTTCTATAGAAAAATATTTTTAACGAAAATTTTTCTATAGAAAATTTTTTTAACGAAAATTTTTCTATAGAAAAATTTTTGTAACGAAAATTTTTCTATAGAAAAATTTTTTTAACGAAAATTTTTCTATAGAAAAATTTTTTTAACGAAAATTTTTGTATAGAAAAATTTTTTTAACGAAAATTTTTCTATAGAAAAATTTTTTTAACGAAAATTTTTCTATAGAAAAATTTTTTTAACGAAAATTTTTCTATAGAAAAATTTTTTTAACGAAAATTTTTCTATAGAAAAATTTTTTTTACGAAAATTTTTCTATAGCAAAAATCTTTTTAACGAAAATTTTTCTATAGAAAAATTTTTTTAACGAAAATTTTTCTATAGAAAAATTTTTTTAACGAAAATTTTTCTATAGAAAAATTTTTTTTAACGAAAATTTTTCTATAGACAAATTTTTTTAACGAAAATTTTTCTATAGAAAAATTTTTTTAACGAAAATTTTTCTATAGAAAAATTTTTTTAACGAAAATTTTTCTATAGAAAAAATTTTTTAACGAAAATTTTTCTATAGAAAAATTTTTATAACGAAAATTTTTCTACAGAAAAATTTTGTTAGCGAAAACTTTTCTATAGAAAAATTTTTTAACGAAAACTTTTCTATAGAAATTTTTTTTTTTAAAAAATTTTTCTATAAAAAAATTTTTTCAACGAAAATTTTTCTATAAATATTTTTTTATCGAAAATTTTGGTACATAGAAATTTTGGTTTTTGTATTGAAAAATTTCTTTATGGAAAATTCTTCTATACAAAAATTTCCTTATCAAAAAGTTTTCTGCAGAAAAATTTTTTATCGAAGATTTTTCTATACAAAATTTTTTTTATGGAGAATTTTTTCATATGAAATTTTTTTACCTAAAATTTTCTTTCTTTATCTTTATCAAAAGTTTTTCTAAAAAAATTTCTTTATCAAAAATTTTTATATAGAAAACTTTTTATCAAAACTTTTTCTATATAAAATTTTCTTATCAAAAATGTTTCTATACAAAATGTTTTCATCAAAAATTTTTTTATAGAAATTTTTTTTATCAAAAATTTTTCTATAGAAAGGTTTTTTTTATCAAAAAATTTTCTATAGAAAAGTTTTTTTTATCAAAAAATTTTCTATAGAAAATTTTTTTATCTAAAATTTTTCTATAGAAACTTTTTTTATCAAAAATTTTTCTATTGAAAATTTTTTTTCAAAAACTTTTCTATAGAAAAGGTTTTATCAAAAATTTTTCCATAGAAAATTTGTTTATCTAAAATTTTTCTATAGAAAATTTTTTTTATCAAAATTTTTTCTATAGAATATTTTAATATTTAAAAATTTATTAATTATTTAAAAATTTTCTTTCTTTATCAAAAGTTTTTCTATAAAAATTTCTTTATCAGAAATTTTTCTATATACAATTTTTTATCAGAAATTTTTCTATATACAATTTTTTATCAAAAATTTTTCTTAGAAATTTTTTTTAATAAAAATTTTTTTATAAAAAATTTTTCTTATGACATTTTTTTTATCAAAAATGTTCCTATAAAAAATCTTTTTATAGAAAATTTTCTTATCAAAAATGTTTCTATAAAATTTTTTTTATCGAAAATTTTTTGTAGAATTTTTTTTGTATTAATATTATTCTTTTTTAAAAAGTGCTAACATCCAAATCTCATCTGAATGCTTTTAATACTCATTTCACGAGTTATAATTACGAAAATTACAAAAATCTTCGGCTCCTGGTGGTATGGGCTACCTACGCCTGGTTATATCTCATCGGATCAATTTATCCGAAATACTCGAAAATTTAGATAAAGTTTGAAAGAAATCGGTTAAATATTGCATTTGGGTTTGAAACTAGAATGTACAAACTTAGAAATATGTACCAACTAAGCTGCTTTGTGAATGCAGTATATGTATATTAAAGACATCAGACTTTTGATGATCCTGGGCAAACTTTGTATATCTCAGTTGGAAAACAAGATTGATTTGCAAACAATATTTTTGGTCTGGAACGACTATAGTATTTTCTTAGCTTTTTTGTTCATAGAACGAAAAAGTTATAGCCATAGTAATGTACTAATATTAATTCAAGAATATTTGTATATGTATGTGGTGGACCCGATAAATGACCGATAGGAAAAAATACAATACTTATATTAATTCATGTTTTATATTCTTTATTGTTATCCTTTTATTAGTTTCCTTTCGCTAAAAACATTTATTTTTACATTTTCATAAAAACTCTTGATTATTTTATTGGCCAGGAATTTGAAAACAATTTTTATGTTAAAATTATTCCCTTTAAATTGAATTTAAATAATTAAAAAAAAAAATTCCCCCCAAAACCCACAGCCAAAGTTGATTTTTGATTCTAGTTGCCTTTAGTTATTACTTTACAATTTAATTTCGCTTTTATAGTTTTTTTTTTTGGAAAATTCATAAAAAATTTTGTATTTTCACTTATGAAACAATTTGAATTTCTCTTAAGAATTTATACATACATATTTTTCGCCATAACATTCACATACATGTTGAGCATTCCAATGTACATAAAAAGCTACCAACACTAAAAACTACACACATAAATATTTATATAAAAATTGAAAAAAAAAAAGATTGAAAAACTCATACAAAACTGAGCAAAATAATTGCCAACTGTTGTTTTACTTGATGGCGTTATAAAATTGCAATCATTTCAATATTTATATGCGCAACGGGTGCAACTTCCGGTAAACAGAGTAGAATGTTACAACCAACAACACACAAATGCACACAACAATACATACTCGAACAACACAAACACCAGCAATTCTATATAACACACAAAACTATTGCAAAAACGTCAACGGGTTGTGTTGTATGATAACAACGACAACAACAAAAATTTAAATGAATTTATACAGGAGTCACAGAAAATATTAAAAAAACAAGTAAGAAAGTGCTATAGTGGGTCAAGCCCGACCATACGATACCCTTCACCACTAAGATCAAAGGTGTTATTTTTCCTGCATAAAAAAAAAAATATTTGCTAAATTTTGCCATCTTGCAAACATTTTCTCAAAACTTATATATTTTAGCTGTTTCCGTCATTTTGGACTTATATGAGAGCTAGGGTGAAATGTGGACCGATTATCTCGAAATTTGGCAAATTGATTACAGTTGTTACAAAAATTATGTATGCAAAAAATAAACTTAAAATCTTAGTGATTTTTGTCTCATTTTTAAAGAAAAGTTTCTATGGGAGCTATGGTCAAATGTCGACCGATTTTAACGAAATTTGGTACAGTGATTTTAGTTTACATAAGCAGTATTTGATTTAAATTTCATGAAAAAATATTGATATTTGAGGTCAATGCACTAATACCCCGATTTGAGTCGCTTCGATTTGCGACGTTTCGAAGTTGCGTCTTTTTTAAATTTCTGAGATTTCGATGTTGCGTCGCTGTTGTTTCAGTTTGCGTCGCGTGGGTTCGAAGTTGCGTCGAAAGTGCTTCGATTTGCGTCGTTCATATAAAAACGTTTTTACAAAGCAAAAACAGAAAAAGGGGAACTCCCGAATATCTAAGTCGAATGCAAATTTCTAGTAGTGGGGTGAAGTGTACTGTGGGGTGAAGTTTACTGTGAAAATTTAAAAAAAATGAGCCAGAAAAGAAAACAAATAAGTCTGGAGCCAAAGCTAGACATTTGAAAGCGTTTTAAATCAGGGGAAAAGGCTGTTGATATTGGTAGAAACCTTGGACTAGCCTTTTCTACAATAAAAACCGTGACGCCGAAAAAATCAAAAAATTTGTTGAAAGCACAACATCGCTGCATCATAAACAGGTTACAAAAATGAGATGTCCTCTAATAGCAAAAATGGAGTCACTTCTTATGATTTGGATAGATCATCAAAATCAGCGAAGAGTGCCATTAAGTCAAATGGTAATTCAAAATAAAGCTCGATCTATATTTGAAGATTTGAAAGAAAATTGTCCATTATCAAGTGCGGAAAGTGCAGAGGAATTTAAAGGAAGCAGAGGATGGTTTGACCGTTTTAGAACCCGTGCAAATTTGCACAGCATTCCGTTAAATGGAGAAGCTGCTAGTGTAGATAATGCAGCTGCTGAACATTTTAAACTCGAATTCAAAGCGATTATCGAGGAAGGTGGATATTCTCCGCAACAAGTTTGTAACGTTGATGAAACGGGTCTTTTTTGGAAGCGTTTGCCGGGAAGAACATACATTTCTAAATCCGGAAAATCTGTGCCTGGGCATAAATGTAGTAAAGATAGACTTACACTTCTTTTATGAGGAAATGCAGCGGGAGACTTTAAATTTAAGCCATTTTTAATTTACCACTCTGAAAATCCGAGAGCTTTTAAAAATGTTTAAAAAAGTCAGCTTTCAGTTTATTGGCGTGCGAATAAAAAAGCGTGCATGACTGCAGTCTTAGTCAGAGATTGGATGGAAAATTGTGCTGTCCCCGAATTAAAGACTTATTTTCTTCAAAAAATATAGAATTTAAAGTGCTGCTATTTGTGGACAATGCTCCAAGCCATCGCGTTTTCTTATTCTATTTATTATTCTTATTTTTATGCCCGCGAACACCACATCTGCGCTACAACCAATGGATCAAGGTGTTATATCCAACTTCAAGTTATACTATCTACGAAGAACTTTTAATCAGCTTCTTAAAGCAACTGACGGAAATAATTTACCTTCCATGAATGAGTTTTGGAAAAGTGATGGCTATTGAAAATATAAATCTTTCTTGGAAAGAGGTAAAATAATCGTGTATGAACGGAACTTGGCGTCAATTGTGGCCCGAATGTGTTCTAAAAGAAAAGGAAGGAACTAGCGATGCTGTACAAATATGTCAAGAGCTTGCGGACGTAGCAAGAAATTCAAATTTTTATGGAATGGAAGAACAAGATATTAATGAACTTATATTACTCGACGAGGAGCTGAATAACGAAAGTTTGATTGAAATTCAAAGACAAAATTCACTACATGATGAAACACTCACACTTGAGGTCTGAAGCGATACAATTGATTTCGTAAGCAATGGACATTTTTGAAAACAATGACCCAGACGAAGATCGCAGTTCAAAAGTGTCTAGAAGTGTGTCTGCCGCTATAAATTGTTATAAAGAAATTTATTTGGAGAAAAAATCGGTTACAATCCAAAAAACTTTAGATAATTTTATTCAAAAATCTACAAGACTGACAAATCCAACCTTAGAAAGGTTGAAAGCTCAGAATAAAAATTTAACACTTTTGCTTTAATTATTTATTATTTTTAATCTTAATATGAATTTTTGTTATGTTTTTTGATTTTTGTTATGTTTTTTAATTTTTGTCATGACGGACGGACATCGTTAAATCGACTCAGAAAGTGATTCTAAGCCTATTGGTATACTTAAAGGTGGGTCTACAACAAATATTTCCATGCGTTACATACATCACCACAAACTTATAATACCCTTTCCACCTATGGTGGTGAAGGGTATAAAAACGAAATAGGTAACAGTTCTCACAGAAACAACAACAACTTTATACGTACAGAGATACACACATCCATACTCATGCTGTCATATGTGTTGTGACATATAGATTTAAAAGTGGTTCCTTAAAGCTACCCATTGCTTTTACATAAGGTTCTATATCTTTTACTGGGGACATGAATAGCGACTGTGACATGTACTGGTCCTTCTCTTCAAAGGTATTGATGACTTACTTAGAGACAGCCTCGAGCTGCCTTTTGTCTGTAATGAAACCGGCTATTGACCTTCTTCAATGAAAAGCACATGCAAATATCTCTAGTTAATCCGGTATTAGAGACCGTCCTTCAATTTGGAACTGCTGGATTATGTTAAATTTATCTAAAACTGGAATTAAATCTTTAAAAATCTCGACTTGGATTAAATCAACAAGAGGTTTAGCTTTTTGGACACCTAATGAAGCGGTTCAATACAATTCAGTACAAATGTTTAGGAGGTTCCCTAATAGGAATGGGAAAAGTGTTTCGTGTAGAATTTTTGAAAAGCAATAAAACCATTTTCTATAATAAATATAAATTTATTTTCTCTACTCGTAATATTGAGGCCCTATGCTCCACTGGGAGTCAAGGATAGCAAAAGAAAACTCTAGTAATATAAAAGGCAAACCTCGTATCATGAGCATTGTATGGTACAAGTGTTTGTTATAAAATGCACGATTAAAACATGTTGTTACAAAACAATATCGCCAACACTACACCAACAATTATTGTTACAGATTTTTTATAATAAACATATACAGAGACCCGGCGTTGCCCATGTTACCGATATTTTTTTGTATCAAAATCAAGAGAATACTTAAATATTTATATAATTTTTTAGTACTAAAGACAATGACAATGACCCCACCTCCTTATCCTGCTTTATTTTGTTCCAACATATCTCAGAAGTCGTATAACAATGTATAATTTTCGGGCGGGATAAAGAAATACCCCTGCTCTGATTCTGATTTTTTTATAACCAAACTATATCACAATGTCGGTTTCATAAATTTCGATGGCTTTTAACTTTGTCTTCAAGTTCCCCTACTCTTATGCTGCTTAATTTTGCATATAAAATTATCTCAAAAGTTACCCAATAATGACTAATTTTATGAACGGATTAAAGAGCCGCTCCTGTTCTAATCCTACTTTTATTTAAGAAAACTCTACGAAAAATGTCGGCTTTATTATGTTTAATATTTTAATAAAACATTTTTTAGGGATACTTTTAATCAGAGTTTTCTTTAAGGGGGATTAGAACTCCCTCTGCTCCTATCTTGTTAATTTTTGAACAACTTAGACTCATAAGTAAAATAAAATTAATCTTCAACGTTTTAGAACTCTACCACAAATTTTTCTAAGTACACGTTATTATCTGAAAGTTTTAAATGGGGTTTAGTACTCCCCCTGTTCCTATCCTGTATATTTTTCAACAAACTTTGAACTCTTATTAATAAAAAATAATAAAGTTCAAAAATGTATAACTTTACCTTAAAGATTTGTGAAGGGGTCAAAGTTCCCCTACATCGATTCTAGCACATTTTGTTCAAACTACCACCATTGACGATAATGCAAAGGATTTGAAAGCTATACCTTCATATAAAGATATGTGAGAATAAGTATTATATTTGTGAGGGGGAGAAACTTCCCCTGCTCCGATTCTTTTTATTTGTACCCAAAATGTGGTCATTGGCAAAAACATTTTCTTGAGTATTATTTCTGAGGTTTCTAACTACTTTTCTAAGGATACTTTTGTGATCAGAGCTCGCCTGCTCCTATCCTGTTTAATTTTGAACAAACTAATCTCATTAATAAAAAATATCAATGTTCAGAGTCTTAGAACTCTACCACAAATTTTTCTAAATATACATAACGTATAAATCAGATTTGGGAGTACTAACCCCCTGCTCCTATCCTGTTTGTTTTCGAACAAACTTTGTACTCTCATTAATAGAAATATTATAGATTAAAGATTTATAACTTTAAGGATTAAAAAGATCCATGCGTATTAGTATTTTTTTTTTGTATGGGGTTCAAGGTTCCCCTACATTGATCCTAGCACATTTTGTTTGAACTACTACCAGTACCTAAAATTTCGCTTGCTGAAGGTTTGAAAGCTATACCTTCATATAAAGATATGCGAAGATAAGGGTTATATGTGCGTGGGGGACAAACTTCCCCGATCTTTTTTATTTTTTATAAAAAATACAGTTATTGGTGCTCTCAAAAATTATTTTGTCAAAAACATTTTCGATAAAAACATTTTTTTCTTTGAAAAGTTTTTCAATAAAATTTATTTTTTATAAAAATTTTTATAAAAAATTTTTCTTTAGAAAATTTTTTATAAAAATTTTTCTTTACAAAATTTTTATAAAAAATTTTTCTTTAGAAAATTTTTTATAAAAATTTTTTGTTAAAAATTTTTTTGTCAAAAATTTTTTGTTAAAAATTTTTTTTTCAAAAATTTTTTGTTAAAAATTTTTTGTCAAAAATTTTTTATAGAAAATTTTTTTGTCATAAATTTTTCCTTAGAAAATTTTTTTTGTAGAAAATTTTTTTGTTAAAAATTTTTCTATAGAAAATTTTTTTGTCAAACATTTTCTACAGAAAATTTTTTGCCACAAATTTTATTATAGAAATTTTTTTTGTCAAAAATTTTTCTTTAGAAAATTCTTTTGTCAAAAATTTTTCTATGGAAAATTTTGTTGTCAAAAAATTTTTTTTCATCAAAAACATAAATTTTTTTATCAAAAATTTTTCTATTTAAAATTTCTTAACGAAAATTTTTCTAAACTTTTTATCAAAAATTTTTTTATAAAAAACTTTTTATCAAAAATTTTTCTATAGAAAATTTTTAAAAATTATTTTTAATAGAAATTTTTTTTATAAAAAATTTTTCTTTAAAATTTTTTTCATCAAAATTTTTTCTATAGAAAATTTTTCTGACAAAAATTATTCTATCAAAAAATTTTCAATAGAAATTGTTTTTTGTCAAAAATTTTTCTATAGAATTTTTTTATTGAAAAATTTTTTACAGAAAATTTTTTGTCAAAAATGTTTCTATAGAAAAATTTTTGTCATAAATATTTCTTTAGAAATTTTTTATTATAGACAAATTTTTATAGAAAATTTTTAGCCAAAAATTTTTCTATAGAAAAACTTTTAAAAAGACAAATTATTGACGAAAATATTTTTTTCTTTCGAAAATTTTTCATCAAAAATTATTCTAACAAAATTTTTTTTGTCAAAAATTATTTTTTTGTTAAAAATAATTCTATATAGAATTTTTTTGTCAAACATCTTTTTATAGAAATTTTTTTTTATCAAAAATGTTTCTATAGAAAATTTTTTTATCAAAAATTTTTCTGTAGAAAATTTTTTTATCAAAAATTTTTCTATAGAAAATTTTTTTTATCAAAAATTTTTCTATAGAAAATTTTTTATCAAAATTTTTCTATAGAAAATTTTTTAAACAAAAATGTTTGTATGGAAAATGTTTTATTAAAAATTTTTCAATACAATTTTTTTTATAAATTTTTTTGTCAAAAATTTTTCTATAAAAATTTTTTATCAAAAATTATTATTACAAAATTTTTTTGTCAAAAATTTGTCTTTAGAAAATTTTTTTGTCAAAAATTTTTCTATAGAAAATTTTTCTTTGTCAAAAATTTTTCTTTTGGAAATTTTTTTATCGAAAATTTTTCTTTAGAAAGTTTTTTTTTCAAAATTTTTTTATAGAAAATATTTTTGTCAAAAATTTTTCTTTAGAAAATTTTTTTGTCCAAAAATTTTTCTATAGAAAATTTTCTTTAGAAGATTTTTTTGTCAAAAATTGTTCTTTATAAAATTTTTTCTCAAGAATTTTTCTATAGATTTTTTTTTTGTCAAAGTTTTTTTCATAGACAAATTTTTGATCAAAATATTTTTTCTGTAGAAAATTTTTGCATAAAAATTATTTTTTATAGAAAATTTTTCTATAGACATTTTTTTGTATCAAAAATAGAATATTTTTATCAAAAATTTGTCTATAGGCAATTTCTTTTTCAAAAACTTTTCTATAGAAAAAAAAATAGAAATTTTTTTGTCGAAAATTTTTCTTTACAAAATTTTTTTGTCAAAAATTTTTGATAAAAACGTTTTTTTCTTTGGAAAAATTTTCAATAAAAATAATTTTTCTATAGAAAATTTTCTTATCAAAATTTTTTTTCCAAAATTTTTTTTATATAAATTTTTTTTGTCAAATTTTTTTCATAGACAAATTTTTGATAAAAATATTTTTTTTAAAGAAAATTTTCAATCAAATTTTTTTTATAGAAAATTTTTATTAAAAATTTTTCTATAAACATTTGTTTGTATCTAAAATAAATTTTTTTTTTGTCAAAAATTTGTCTATAGACAACTTCTGTATCAAAAATTTTTCTATAGAAAATTTTTTTGTCAAAAAAAAAAAAAAAGAAATTTTTTTATCGAAAATTTATCTTTGGAAAATTTTTTTGTCAAAAATTTTTTATTAAAACGTTTTTTTCTTTGGGAAGTTTTTGAATAAAAATAATTTTTTATAGAAATTTTTTTTTTTCAAAAATTTGTCTACAGAAACATTTTTTTTTTCAAAAATTTTTCTATAGAAAATTTTTTTATCACAAATTTTTTTTCGAAAATTTTTCTGTAGAAAATTTTTTTATCACGAATTTTTTTTCAAAAATTTTTCTATAGTAAATTTTTTTGTCAAATATTTTTCTATAGCCAATTTTGTTTGGAGAAATTTTTGTATAGAAAATTTTATTATCAAAAAAAATTTTATAGACAAATTTTTGATATAAAAACATTTTCAATAGAAATATTTTTCAGCAAAAAAAATTTTCCAAATTTTTCTATACAAAATTTTGTTATCGAAAAATTGTCTTGTTGAAACGACTTCGACAACTTTTACAGAAAATTTTTTGTCTAAAATGTTTCTTTAGAAAATTTTTTGTCATAAATATAACTTTAGAAATTTTTTATTATAGACAAATTTTTATAGAAAATTTTTAGTCAAAAATTTTTCTATAGAAAAACTTTTTAAAAGACAAATTTTTGATGAAAAATTTTCATCAAAAATTATTCTAACAAAATTTTTTTTGTCAAAAAATATTTTTTGTTAAAAATTATTCTATATAGAATTTTTTTGTCAAACATCTTTTTATTTTTTTTATCAAAAATGTTTCTATAGAAAATTTTTTTATCAAAAATTTTTCTGTAGAAAATTTTTTTATCAAAAATTTTTCTATAGAAAATTTTTTTTATCAAAAATTTTTCTGTAGAAAATTTTTTATCAAAATTTTTCTATATAAAATTTTTTATCAAAATTTTCTATAAAAAATTTTTTAACCAAAAATGTTTCTATAGAAAATTTTTTATCAAAAATTTTTCAATACAATTTTTTGGTCAAAAATTTTTCTATAAAAATTTTTCATCAAAAATTATTATTACAAAATTATTATTCAAAAACTTTTCTATAGAAAATTTTCTTGTCAAAAATTTTTCTTTAGAAGATTTTTTTGTCAAAAATTTTTCTTTAAAAAATTTTTTTTCCCAAGAATTTTTCTATAGAAATTTTTTTTCATAAATAATTTTTGTGTAGAAAATTTTTGCATAAAAATTATTTTTGATAGACAATTATTTTATTAAAAATGTTTCTATAGACATTTTTTGCATAAAAAATATAATTTTTTTATCAAAAATTTGTCTATATGCAATTTCTTTGTCAAAAATTTTTCTATAGAAAAAAAAATTTTTTTATCGAAAATTTTTCTTTACAAAATTTTTTTGTCAAAAATTTTTGATAAAAACGTTTTTTCTTTGGAAAATTTTTCAATAAAAATAATTTTTCTATAGAAAATTTTCTTATCAAAATTTTTTTTTCAAAAATTTTTCTATAGAAATTTTTTTTCATAGACAAATTTTTGATAAATATATTTTTTCTGTAGAAAATTTTTAATAAATTTTTTTATAAACAAATTTTAGATATAGAAACATTTTCTATAGAAATATTTTTCAGCAAAAAAAAATTTCCAAATTTTTCTATACAAAATTGTGTTATCGAAAAATTGTCTTGTTGAAACGACTTCTACAACTGGCTATAACAAAACTATAATGATGGTCATTTCTTGTATAAAGTCCTAGATTAGTAGCAATTTATTGTTAATGGAAAATTAAATTGTAAGTCAAGAGGTTTATATATTGTTAGTCTGCTTCTTTAATTCTGAGCGAGTTCCAAAAAAAATTAGATTTTTACAAATTTCATTCCAAAACCTATTTTTAAAAACTTTTTCGATATAAATTTTCTATAGCTGTTAACGTCATAACATTACAAAAACCTTAAATGAAGGAAAGTTGGAAAAGAAAAGAAGTGTAAATCATTTTCATCGTATTTTAATATTCAACCATGATTAGCTGCCTTGAAGAGTAAATAAACTTTCTTCTACTTTAGTTAGTTTGAGCAAGACAAAAAAAGGGTCTGAACGTGGCTTCGAGATGTCGGTTGCCTTTCATTTACCTTTTGCTGAGCTAATGTTTAATATTTTTCACACTATTTCACTGACCAAACGAGATTTTATTCATTAACTTTGGCTTATTTCATTTGTCTTGGCCTTAACAAAGATTTATAGAAAAGTTTATTTATTTTTCCATCGTTTTTCGGGGGGTTTTTTCTGCAGTTCTTTTGTGTTAATAAAACTCTTTTAACGGCAGAAAGAAAAGGCTTAGGATGGTAAATAAAGAGATTAACGTTGGTATTCGTAGAGTATAACAGTGGGGAGGAAAGTTGGGGAAAGTTAGTTGTTCAAGCTTAAAAAGAAAAGGAATCCAATATTCTCAACTAAATAGTCATTCACATTAAAGAAATAGTAATACATTTTAAGGCACTTTTCTTCTGTCCTTTCACTTTTGCTTCCCACTGTTGCTTTTGTAATAGAACATAAAACCTGCTGAAAACTTTAAGAACAAGACAATAATGAAGAAAACTTCATCTTAAGTGAAAATTGTTACTAACAAATAAATATAGCCCAACAATATCAGCATCAGTATAACTCACAAAAAAACTTTGATGCTTCAGATTTAAAAGAAAAATAACACTAAAAATAGCAGCCAACCAAACCAACCACTATCTTCATTCTCGGAAGCTTCAAGAATTTGAAATGATAATAGAAATTTGAGGTAAAATGAAACTTAACTTTCAAGTGAAAAATTTCTTGCTACTACTTGTCTAAAACTTGTGGTTAAATTAAGAGATTTTTTCTAACTAAAAAAAAGTGCTTAACATATAAAAAAAGGCAGTAAAAGCTATAAGGTAAGACCATAAAAGGGATGCCCTAAAAACATACAACCGTTCAACTCGTATCCACTTAACCCAGCTTCTACTGTTTGTACCAAAATAAGCATTTCTCTACCAACATTTAAGCAAATCTCTATATTTTTAACAAATAAGCGTGTAGATTAGTTAAAGTTTGTTAAACACAACAAAAAATATAAAAAACTTTACTTTATTCTAAAAAATTTCCGTACTTTTCCAAGTTCTATATGACATGAATAACGAAACACTAGCAATCAATCACACACACCGAAACACTAAAACTTCAAATTGAAAGCTATTCCTCTACTTTCGCTTTGGCTGCTATAAGCGAAAATTGTTACATTTTCAAATAGATTAAATGTTTTTAACAAAAACATTTCTATAGAACAAAAACAAAAAAAAAAACTTTTGAAACTGTTCAAATTAAATACTCAGGCTTAAAACATGTACCAATGCACTCAAATGTTCAAATAAATTTGTATAGACACTTTCACACAAACACAAAATTTAATAGATGAATTCAAGAACTTTTAGATTTTTCTGATTTTTACAGATTTGATAAAAAATTCCCTATAAAAAATAAGAAATTTTTGAAAAATTTCCTAAGAAAATGGGAAATTTTTAAAAAATTTTCCATAAAAATAATAAATTTTTGAAAAATTTCCTATCAAAATAGGAAATTTTTAAACAAATTTCCTATAAAAATTGAAAATGTTTGAAAAATGTCCTATAAAACTAGGAAATTTTTGAAAAATGTCGTATAAATCTAGGAAATTTTTGAAAAATGTCCTATAAAACTAGGAAAATTTTGAAAAATGTCCTATAAAACTAGGAAATTTTTGAAAAATGTCCTATAAAACTAGGAAAATTTTGAAAAATGTCCTATAAAACTAGGAAATTTTTGAAAATTTCCTATAAAAATAGGAAATTTTTTGAAAAATTTCCTATAAAAATAGAAAATTTTTGAAAAATTTCCTATAAAAAAATGAAATTTTTTTTTAAATTTCCTATAAAAAAAGGAAATTTTTTAAAAATTTCCTATAAAAAAGGAATTTTTTTAAAAATTTCCTATAAAAAAAGGAAATTTTCGAAAAATTTCCTGTAAAAATAGGAAACTTTTGAAAAACTTCCTATAAAAATAGAAAATTTTTGAAAAATTTCCTTAAAAAATTAGGAAATTTATGAAAAATTTCCTATAAAAATAGAAAATTTTTGAAAAATTTCCTTAAAAAAATAGGAAATTTATGAAAAATTTCCTTTAGAAAATAGGAAATTTTTGAAAAATTTCCTTTGCAAAATGGGAAATTTTTGAAAAATTTCCTTTGAAAAATGGGAAATTTTTGAAAAATTTCCATTGAAAAATAGGAAAATTTTGAAAAATAAAAATAGGAAATTTTTGAAAAATTTCCTATAAAAATAGGAAATTTTTGAAAAATTTCCTATAAAAATAGGAAATTTTTGAAAAATTTCCTATAAAAATAGGAAATTTTTGAAAAATTTCCTATAAAAATAGGAAATTTTTGAAAAATTTCCTATAAAAATAGGAAATTTTTGAAAAATTTCCTATAAAAATAGGAAATTTTTGAAAAATTTCCTATAAAAATAGAAAATTTTTGAAAAATTTCCTATAAAAATAGGAAATTTTTGAAAAATTTCCTATAAAAATAGGAAATTTTTGAAAAATTTCCTATAAAAATAGGAAATATTTGAAAAATTTCCTATAAAAATAGGAAATTTTTGAAAAATTTTCATATAAAAATAGGACATTTTTGAAAAATTTCCTTTAAAAATAGGAAATTTTTGAAAAATTTCGTATAAAAATAGGAAATTTTTGAAAAATTTCCTATAAAAATAGAAAATTGCCTATTTTTGTAGGAAATTTTTCAAAAATTTAAAAATATAAAAATAGGAAATTGTTGAAAAATTTCCTTTAGAAAATAGGAAATTTTTAAAAAATTTCCATTAGAAAATAGGAAATTTTTAAAAAATTTCCTTTAGAAAATAGGAAATTTTTGAAAAATTTCCTTTAGGAAATAGGAAATTTTTGAAAAATTTCCTTTAGAAAATAGGAAATTTTTGAAAAATTTCCTTTAGAATATAGGACATTTTTAAAAAATTTCCTTTAGGAGATAGGAAATTTTTTAAAAATTTCCTTTAGAAAATAGGAAATTTTTGAAAAATTTCCTTTAGAAAATAGGAAATTTTTGGAAAATTTCCTATAGAAAATAGGAAATTTTTGAAAAATTTCCTTTAGAAAATAGGAAATTTTTGAAAATTTTCCTTTAGAAAATAGGAAATTTTTGAAAAATTTCCTTTAGAAAATAGGAAATTTTTGAGATTTTTTCCTTTAGAAAATAGGAAATTTTTGAAAAATTTCCTTTAGAAAATAGGAATTTTTTCAAAAAATTCCTTTAAAAAATAGAAAATTTTTGAAAAATTTCCTATAAAAATAGGAAATTTTTGAAAAATTTCCTATAAAAATAGGAAATTTTTGAAAAATTCCTATAAAAATAGGAAATTTTTGAAAAATTTCCTATAAAAATAGGAAATTTTTGCAAAATTTCCTATAAAAATAGGAAAGTTTTGAAAAATTTCCTATAAAAATAGGAAATTTTTTGAAAATTTCCTATAAAAAAGGAAATTTTTGAAAAATTTACTACAAAAAAAAAGGAAATTTTTGAAAAATTTCCTATAAAAATAGGAATTTTTTGAAAAATTTTCTATAAAAATAGGAAATTTTTGAAAAATTTCCTATAAAAATAGGAAGTTTTTGAAAAACTTCCTATTTTTATAGGAAAGTAGGTCTTATCTGAATGTTAGTCTTCCTTTATTGCCGATTTCGAAGAACTCTATTACTTTTATGGATTTCTTTTGAATTGTATGTACAAAGATGTGTATATTGGCTTACCACATGTGGGAGTTCTAGTTATCTAATACACATGTATATATGTCTATTATATACATTTGTATATAAGTTCAATATATTTTATATGTTTAAATATATCGTAGCACTTCAATAAAATTAAATTCATTGGAAAACCTTGCAAGAATTTTTAATTACTTTGATTAATTTGAAACAAGTTTTCTTTTTCTATAAACTAGTGAATGACTTTCAGCTGGAAATAGAAAAAAGAAAAACTTCTACAAAGAGTGTGATGAGAAAAAGAAACTTTATTTATTTTTATGTACTCGTATCTACCTCGACATTATTTTAGTTGCTTTAAAGTTAAACACACACGTAACACTAAAGGTAATATAAATAGGGTAGAAAGGAATCACATACTTTAAGGCTTATGGAGACTGAATTTAAAACAATTTTGAACTATAATAAAGAATTTGTTTAAAATGCCCTAATTTCATTATTCTTTATTAAATTTCTAATTTTAACCTTAGTCTTTTAGCTTTGGCTGTTAGTTAAATTTTAAAAAGTTTTTTTATTTCTTTCTAGACGTATGTGCTTTTATACTTTCGAATAAGTTTAATTTGAAATAAAAAGTTATTTTTTTTGGTTAGTTTTTTAATTAAAAAATTTATATTATTACGTTTTAGCTGCTCATCTCATGGCATTGGCAAATAATTTTGAAAACAAGGTTTAGTGACCGTAAATTTTAAGCATTATTAGAATATTTATCAACATCTCATTTGTATTCCAAGCACAATGTCATTTTGGAAAGGTCATCTTTCTAAAGGATTTCCAAATTTTTGCAGATATTTGAAAAGTTTTTAGTAGTGAAAAAAATATCTTGCATAATTAACTTCATTAAAGCAGATTTGTGAGTGCTTTATATAGTTTTTTCTTCTTGTTGTAAACAAAAAAAAAAACCTAGAAATCAAGCCTTTATTATATAATTTGCTAAATATCTTAAATTGCACTACTTATTTTTATTATATGGATTTTCTAGTTGTTTTTAAATGATTTTGCTAACTAACTAAAATTTATTGCAATGACCCCGTTTATTTGACACTATCCTAACGACAACACTTTAGCCAAGGAGCTTAAATTATTGCGGCTTAAATACCTATGCAGAAATTTAAATATTTTAATGATTAAACAATCACACTGTGCTCGCTTGTGGCAATTTTTTTACCGAACAAAGGGAGACCTAGTGGTTCTAGTTTTCGAGATACAGCGTTATAAAAAATGGTGGAGGTTGGGCAATAAATATTCTCGTAACTCGAAAACTGTTTGTTTTCTTGAACTAAATAAAAAAATTATCTTTCAGAAACACAAATTATTTTTTTTTTTGGTTAGCTCTAGTTTTTGAGATATAGCGTTATTTATAAAATGAAGGAGATTGCACAATTAATATTCGCGCAACTCGAAAACTGTTTATTTTCTTGAACTAATTGAAAAAATCGAAATTAGGCAATAAAATTATCTTTCAGAAACACTAATTATTTTTTCTCTAGTTTTTGAGATATAGCGTTATTTATAAAATGAAGGAGATTGCACAATATTCGCGCAACTCGAAAACTGTTTATTTTCTTGAACTAAATGAAAAAGCCGAAATTCGACAATAAAATTATCTTTCAGAAACCCAAATTATTTTTTTTAGGTTAGCTCTAGTTTTTGAGATAGAGCGTTATTAAAAACATGGATGAGGTTGCGCGATAAAAATACGCGTAACTCGAAAACCTTTTTATTTTTGGAACTAAGTAATTAAGACGAAATTCGGAAACAAAACTATCTTTCAGGGCACTTAATTTTTTTTAGTTTAGCTCTAGTTTTCGAGATATAACGTTATAAAACATGGATGAGGTTGCGCGATAAATATTCGCGTAACTCGAAAACCTTTTTATTTTTGAAACTAAGTAATTAAGGCAAATTTCGGAAAGAAAATTATCTCTCAGGGCACTCAGTTTTTTTAGTTTAGCTCAAGTTTTCGAGATATAACGTTATAAAACATGGATGAGGTTGCGCAATAAATATTCGCGTAACTCGAAAACCTTTTTAATTTTGGAACTAAGTAATTAAGACAAAATTCGGCAACAAAATTATCTTTCAGGGCACTCACTTTTTTTTAGTTTAGCTCTAGTTTTCGAGATATAACGTTATAAAAACATGGATGAGGTTGCGCAATAAATATTCAAGTAACTCAAAAACTATTCGTTTTCATAAGCTAAATAAAAAACCGAAATTCGCCAGCAAAATTATCTTTCAGAAACGTTTAATACTTTTTTATTACTAGCAGTTGTTTTGGACATAAATATTTCTTTTTTACCATTAAAAAAAATTTAAATTTTGAAAAATATTTTTTTTTGCAAACCAAAAAAATTTATTTTCAAAACAACTGATCGGATTAAGACAAATAGTTACTGTTTCTGAAAGATAATTTTGTTGGCGAATTTCGGTTTTTTTATTTAGTTCAAAAAAATAAACAGTTTTTGAGTTGCGCTAATATTAACTGCGCAACCTCATCCATTTTTTAAACAACGCTATAACTCAAAAACTAGAACCAACCTTAAAAAAACGGTTAGCACCACTGAACTCAGGCTAGTCGAATTACTTTTACCCACTAGATTTACCATTTGTTAGTTTTTTCCAACGCACAGTGGTTTTTTCAGTGCACAGTGGTGCAAAAATTTTATACCAAAAAATATTCTGTAGAAAAGTTTTATACCTACAAATTTTCTATAGAACAATTTTATACCAAAAGTTATTCTAGAGAAAAATTTTAAGCCATAAAATTTTTTATAGAAATATTTCTGCCTTAAAATATTATACCAAAAAATTTCCTGTGGAAAAAATTTATACCAAACTATTTTCTATGTAAGAATTTTATACCAAAAAATTTTCAAAAGAAAAATATTATACCAAAAAAATTTCAATTGACAAATTTTATAACAAATAATTTTCTATAGAAAAATGTTTAAACAAAAAATTTTCTATAAAAAAATGTTAAACCAAAAAATTTTCTATAGAAAATTTTGTACCAAAAAATTTTCTGTAGAAAATTTTGTACAAAAAATTTTCTGTAGAAAATTTTGTACCAAAAAATTTTCTATAGAAAATTTTTTTAACAAAAAATTGTCTATAGAAAAATTTTATAAAAAAAAATTTGTGTAGAAAAATTTTTTAACAAAACATTTTCTATAAAAAAATTTTATACCAAACGAATTTCTATAAACAAATTTTATAACAAAAATTTTCTATAGAAAAATTTTTTAACAAAATTTTTCTATAAAAAAATTTTATACCAAAAAATTTGCTATAAAAAAATTTTATACCAAAAAATTTTCTATAGAAAAATTTTCTGTAGAAAAATTTAGTTCAAAAAATTTTTAAACAAAAAATTTTAAATAAAAGACTTGTCGAGCTTGACCTCAAGCTCGACAAGTCTTTTATTTAATTAAACAAAAAGGTCGAAAAATCACTAATATTAATCAAAAAATTTTCTGTAGAAAAATTTTAAACCAAAAGATTTTTTACCAACAAATTTTGTATAGGAAAATTTTTTAATAAAAAATTTTCTATAAAAAAATTTTATACCAACAACTTTTCGGGTATGTTAATTTTTGGGTCGTATAACTTTTGCCAGTCTAATCCGATCCGAAAGATTTTTGCATTTTTTGAAAACTTAAGAAACTCAATAGAAAACATTTTTACTGTATTACTTTATCTCTTACAGTTTCAGAGATATTTGGCTCCAAACATTTTTTTTGCATGACATCTGGTCTTTTTTGCCTTATAAGTATTTTTTGGTAAGACGGAATTTTTTTTTTTTAAATACTGTTAGATTGCTGAAAAACTTCCAAACTAACTAGAAGAAAAAAAGTTTATTATGTAAACTTTGTAACAAACAAAAATTCTTCAAAGTTTGTGTACCAAAAAAAGTCCGAAAAATTAAATTTTTTTCAAAAAAAAGTAACTTTATTTTTTTTTGATATTTTTGGAAAATTTTTTCAAAAGACTTAATTTTTTTTAACATTTTCTAAAAGATTTTGTAAAGTTTTCATGTGTGCAAACTATATTATTAAAAATTTTGGACCTGCACCCTACAACCAGCGGTGGTCGAATTTTATCAATTTTTGGAAAAAGGTTTCAGTTTTTGTAACTATAAAAAATGGTTATGAATTTTAAAGCTTTTCTTTATTAAATTTTTTTAAATTTTAGAGTTCTTAAAGCCTGTGCAAAAATCTAATAAGATCCGGACCTAAATAGGGTTACACGGCCCATTTTTCAAAAAAAAAAACTCAAATTTTCGAAAAGCGTACTTTTCTGCATTCAGAAATGTTAACTCAAATTTCAGAACACATTCTAAAATTAATATTTTTGAATTTCCAATCAAAAACGATCAAAATACCATGTTTAGTTTTAGAGATTTTTGCCAAAAAATTACAATGTAATGTTAAAAAATTTCATATATTTAAAACAAAAATTGTACTTTTGTGTATTCAAAAATTTTAGTAAAAATTTCAGAACTCGTTCTAAAAATTCTCTTTCTGAATTTCTATTATATTGAGCTATACTTTTTCCAAAAATGCTCATAATACCTTGTATAGTTTTAGAGGTATTTGGCAAAAAATTACAATCTAATATTAAAAAATTTCATAAATTTTTAACAAAAAATGGTGCTATTGTGTATTCAAAAATTTGAGTAAAAATCTCAAAACTCGTTCTTAAAATTCTATTTCTGAATTTCTATTATATTGAGCTATACTTTCTCTAAAAATGTTCATAATATCTAGTATAGTTTTAGAGATTTTTGCCGAAAAATTAAAATCTAATGTTAAAAAATTTCATAAATTTATAACAAAATGGTACTTTTGTGTATTCAAAAATTTTAGTAAAAATCTCAAAACTAGTTCTTAAAATTCTATTTCTGAATTTCTATTATACTGAGCTATACTTTCTCCAAAAATGCTTGAAATACCTTGTATAGTTTTAGAGATTTTTGCCAAAAAATTTCATAAATTTATAACAAAATGGTACTTTTGTGTATTCAAAAATTTTAGTCAAAATTTCAGAACTCGTTCTAAAAATTCTCTTTCTGAATTTCTATTATATTGAGCTATACTTTTTCCAAAAATGCTCATAATACCTTGTATAGTTTTAGAGGTATTTGCCAAAAAATTACAATCTAATATTAAAAAATTTCATAAATTTTTAACAAAAAATGGTGCTATTGTGTATTCAAAAATTTTAGTAAAAATCTCAAAACTCGTTCTAAAAATTTTATTTCTGAATTTTTATAATATTGAGCTACACTTTTTCCAAAAACGCTCATAATACCTTGTATAGTTTTAGAGATATTTGCCAAAAAATTAGAATCTAATGTTAAAAAATTTCATAAATTTATAACAAAATGGTACTTTTGTGTATTCAAAAATTTTAGTGAAAATTTCAGAACTCGTTCTAAAATTTCTAATTCAAAATTTCTATTATATTGAGCTTTACTTCTTTCAAAAATGCTCATAATACCTTATACAGTTTTAATGATTTTTGCCAAAAATTACAATGTAATGTATCTATAAATTTATAAAAAAAAATGGTACTTTTGTGTATTCAAAAATTTTAGCAAAAATTGTAGAACTGGGTTTAAAATTTATATTTTTGAATTTCTAATGTATTAATCTATAGTGTGCCTAAAAATAATTATAATATCTTATATAGTTTTAGAGATTTTGCAAAAAATTTCCAATATAATGTTCAAATATTTCATAAATTTATAACAAAAATTGTACTTTTGTGTATTCAAAAATTTTAATAAAAATTTCAGAACTCGTTTTAAAATTTATATTTCTGAATTTCCAATGTATCGATCTATACTGTGTTCAAAATTGGTCATAATAACTTGTCTAGTTTTAGAGATTATTGCGAAAAAATTACAATATAATGTTTAAAAATTTCATAAAAATTGTACTTTTGTGTATTCAAAAATTTTAATAAAAATTTCAGAACTCGTTTTAAAATTTTTTGAATTTCCAATATATCGATCTATACTGTGTCCAAAAATGGTCATAATAACTTGTTTAGTTTTAGAGATTTTTGCGAAAAAATTACAATATAATGTTCAAAAGTTTCATAAATTTATAACAAAAATTGTACTTTTGTGTATTTAAAAATTTTAGTAAAAATCTCAAAACTCGTTCTTTAAATTCTATTTCTGACTTTCTATTATATTGAGCTATACTTTTGCCAAAAATGCTCATAATACCTTGCATAGTTTTAGAGATTTTTGCCAAAAAATTGCAATGTAATGTTCGAAAATTTCATAAATTTATAGTAAAAATAGTACTTTTGTGTATTCAAAAATTTTAGTAAAAATTTCAGAACATGTTCTGAAATTTATATTTCTGAACTTCTAATATATCAGTCTATACTGTGTCCAAAACTCATCATAATACCTTGTTTAATTTTAGAGATTTTTACTAAAAATTACAAAGTAGTTTCAAAAAATTGTGTAAACTTATTTTTGTTTCACTTTTTTGACAAAAGTCTTTAATGAAATTCTCAATAGCTAAAAATTTTTAACCTTACATCAAAGTATATAAAATTCTCTTTCCATTGATGTATAACATGTCTACTTTATCTTACTAATCTTATTTTGGTAGAATAATATTGTTTAGACATGAAAAAAAAATCAAACATAATAATACCTAACAAAATTTTACGCATGTTTTAGTACTCGATCATGTAGAGTTTCATAAAATTTTACACCACTGTGCAGTGTAATTATTTAAGCAACTTTTAAAAAGTCAATTCTTGATCAAGAGTATATAAGTAATTCCAATTGTGAATATCAATATATAGGATCAAATTTCCTCTTGGGTTCTTTAAAAATTAGTTCCTTGTTAGTTCTCAATTTTCACAAAATTTATCCTCCCATAAAAATTCATCTAATTACCTCAAAAAGTAAATTGTGCTTCCTAGTTTAAACGTTAAAAATTTCCAACATTGTTTCGCCATTGGAAACATTAACGTAAAACATCACAATTTAAAAACCATCTTTCTTGACTCTTGTCACGAAATGTGGCATATAAAAATAATGGCAACATCGACATCGTCGTCGTCGTAGTCGACTTAAAATAAACAACATCTTCTAATTTTAGTTTTATGGAAAAAGCCAACTAAAATGCAAAAAAAAGGACAAAAAATCAGGCTAAATCAGGTCATTAGTAAAAGAAACCGAGTTGCGTGCAAAACGGCTATAAACAATTTATCGGATGTGTCACAATTTATGGCATACTTAAAATACTTTAACACGTATTTTGTCTTAGCGTTAAGAAACATGAGAGTGAAGTTTGAAATGAAAGAAGAAAAGTTTTAGCATTTAAAACACACCTTAAGGCTAAAAGTAGTATAAAACTAACACAATCAAACCCATAAACACACAAACACTTGCTCATACAAAAAGGATAAGCATAGAAACAAAACCGTAAGAAAATTACGGAAATTAACCAAGAAAACAAACTTTAGAGGGAAAAAAAGGTAAAGTGAAAAAATAATAATAATAATAAAGTTTAACCACATTATAAAAAATGACCTAAATACATAAAAAAGAAGAAAAATTAAATGTCTTAAAAGTAACATTTGCAATGCATTTCCGTTTCCGACTGCAGCCGCACACCGACATAGACACATACACTGAGACTCACAATCAGCTTTTAGTGGCTTAAAACAAAGAGTATTTAAGGACTAAGCAGAGAGCAAGGGTGCTCTTAAAACAAAACTTTTATTTAAATTTTTCTTAAGTTTTTCATTTACGTTAAACGAGTACGAGTTTTATAAATAAAGTTTAATTTTTTCTTTCTTAACTTAGAAAGTTTTTTTAAATTTAGATTGTTATTTATGATGGTACTAACTACACTTTATAAGGGGGATTTAGTTTAGGATCTGGAATTGCTTATTTGTGTAGGTATTTTCCAAGGTATAAGTTGCACATTTTCTTTGATTAATAACAAAGAAGAAAAAGCAAATTAAGTAGAACTAAAAAACTTCAAAGTAAGCCTAAGAAATTTTTAAATTTTTAAATAACTAGTAAATGTAGCATCTGGCACGGAAAATCCTTTTGTCGGTGACACCGTCAACCAGAATCTAATTGGACAGACTACAAATTAATAAGACGGCAAATGTTAACTGTAATACTCACCATCAAAAAGAATGGGGGGTATATTGAGATTATCATTCCGTTTGTAATTTCCTGTCAGTCTGTCTGTTTGTCTGTATGTATGTCTGTCTGTCTGTCTGTCTGTCTGTCTGTCTGTCTGTCTGTCTGTCTGTCTGTCTGTCTGTCTGTCTGTCTGTCTGTCTGTCTGTCTGTCTGTCTGTCTGTCTGTCTGTCTGTCTGTCTGTATGTCTGTCTGTCTGTCTGTCTGTCTG